>JANIWN010000141.1:0-14539 GCA_030555635.1 Sugiyamaella neomexicana | reverse complement strand
ACAATACAAAGAAAGACGGATTCAGCATGTGCCACCAGATAAGGGCTTGTCAGCGTTTTAAAACTTGTTATCAAAGGGTTCGTGTTGGATTCAACATGTTTGGGCAGGGTGGGATTTCCACTTTTTGAAAATGTCATAGTGAAACCAGTTCTCTCACAATAATATGGGGAAAGCCTATGACGACCGCTCACTGGGTGAGAAGATGCCAGGGGGTAGCGGTGGGGTGTCAAGGAACTTGACTACCGCTTGTAGACCCTTCCTGTGGATAATTAAACCCAATTAATAGACAATGAACGACACTAAGAAGACAACTCGACTGACTGACTGGCGAGTGCTGGTAGTATAATGGTTCTCGATATACCAAATACCGGACTCGCACTAAACACAGTAAACGAGCCTGCTTATCAATTACTACCCATTATTACATAACAGGCATATTTTGAGATTTTCGTGTTTTCGATTCTAGACTATTCAGCCGATTTTCGAATTTTAAGTTGGTTCGATGGTCTAGTTGGTTATGGCATCTGCTTAACACGCAGAACGTCCCCAGTTCGATCCTGGGTCGAATCAAGCTTTTTGCTTCTGGTTTCTATTGTTTATTATGATTCTGGTACAAATTCGATTTTTGTTCTGTTCTTTTTATGTGTTTTTGATGCTTCAATTAGATTTTCAATGTATCCATCACTAGGTAAAGATGTGTAGTCTCTCAATGCAGAACTGTATCTGGAGAATTGGACAGAATCGTTTAGTAAACTGGCTAATTGGCCATTAACAAAGCCCGGACGATTATAATCTATATTTGCCGCCAGTTTTTCATTCAGACTCGCTTGATTTGTTCGTTTGAGCTCGAGTAATCTTGCTATTTTTGTTTCTGTCAATGGGTCTGGTTCGTCTAATGGACTCGCTTCGTCTATTGAAAGTGGATCTGGCATCTGGTCCGGCTGAGTTATCGTTCTAATCTTTAATCTCTCTACTTCCAGTGGATCTGAGATATTGTTGGCAAAATCTGCTGGAAATTGGATACAAGGTAGACTATTTTTGGTGGTTACAGAATCTAGTTGACTTGGTGGATTTATTGGTTCTTCCTTAGTCTGCCCCGCAATGATCTCATTCTCGTTCTTATCACTCTCGTCACTCTCGTCGCTACTTCCATAGCTAGCCACCAATGCCATGATATGATAATAACAATAATAATAAAAATAATAATAATAATATTGTTAATAAATCAGACTATGAACATGAATTCTAGTAGATAGGGTAGGGGTACGTGTTGAATTATCTATAGTGATCATTTATGATCTGAATGACGAGACTGACTGACTGACTGACTGACTGACTGGTCCATCTCATAAATCCGCTCAATCTACATTAGCTATTCATATTCACTGGGATACTGTCATCCATCATTATATCAATTGTATCTATATTTCAGCATAACCTCATTTCACGCTGTACCCTAATCCACATCATATGAGTTAGCTATATAATCATCAAACAATCTGTTCATGTTCAACAAATTCAACAATCCTTGACGGCGTAAAGTGATCTTAACCGAATTCCACTGAAATATACTACTGTCATGCCCTCTGTACTCTTTCAGATCATCACACTCTCCCTGGTACTTTTCACTGTACCCATCTCCGCGGCAGGCAGCTTCTATTCGGATTCTTCGTCACCAGTTATCGAACTGAACCCAACTAATTTCCAAAAACAAGTCCTCGATTCAAATCATGTTTCTGTCGTGGAATTCTATGCCCCTTGGTGTGGCCACTGTCGAAATCTCATGCCAGAATATACCAAAGCTGCCAAATCACTGAATGGGCTGGCAACTGTAGCGGCTGTCAACTGCGACGAGGAAATGAATAAACCCCTATGTTCCAAGTACCAGATCGAGGGGTTCCCAACTATAAAAGTGTTTCGACCTCATAAAGTGGATCTCAGCGACAACAACAAGCGGGATCTGAATAAGAAAAATGTTCGCACCAAGCCGGCCGTCGAGGCGTATAATGGAGCAAGAGATGCCAAATCCATCACCAACTTTGCCCTGTCTCGTCTGAGAAACTATGTGGTTGCTTTAAAGCCATCCAATATCGACTCTTTTCTCACGAACCCCAACACGTCAAACAAGCCCAAGGTCATTGTCCTGGCACCCCGCAAATCCAAACAGTCTGGATCCGGCTCTATTCCTCCTCTTCTAAAGGCTCTATCATCTGATTTTGTATATAAATATTCCTTTGGCTACATTGATCACAAACAGCCCGACGAGTTGTGGCAGAGATTTGGTCTTGTCAAGAATCCTAAGGACGAAGAGAGCAAACTGATTGTCATTCCTCCCGCAGCATCAGCATCAGCATCAGCATCGACATCAACTGACAAAGACAATTCCACCTCGTCATCCCCAGTTGTCTATTCTGGGGCATTAAAAAAATCACCCATCTCCGAATTCCTGACAAACTACACCAAGGAGTTGTGGGCTCTGGAAAAGAAAAACAAGCGCCGAAACAGTGAGAAGGTCGATCTGTAAATATTTTTTTTCTATTGCCTTGGTAAGGGGCAGCCTCCGGCGGCCGGGCTATGCCCGAACCCGTGGTGCTTGCTACGCTCGCAGGTTCAGCCAAATGCAACTGTATTACAGTAGTTGATAAGTAATTGACCGTCGACTGCAAACGACTATACCACTAGAGTTAGCCAATCAATGATGGGTCATAAGGCAGTCACTTACCTTGTATAAGTTTGCAATGACCTCATCCAGTCCAGGAGCAAAAGACATGTTCACATAGCACAGCAACGATTCTGAAGGCCGTAGTTTCAATAGTCTTCTTATAAACTTGACCAGAACAGAAAACTTCTGATCTCCGCTGATTTTGTACACCTGCTGTTTGAGTCTTGGAGCCGAGCCCACGGCCATTAATCGAACAGTTACTACCGTCTGTTAGTATATTTGACTGACTGTCGGAGGGGTTCGTGCCACTCACTTTTGTCGGTGGGGTACTGTGAGTACTTCTCTAGCAGCTGAGTGGAATCGCGTGGAAGCGATGTCAATATCACAGACGCTGACAATGTCACCAATCTCTCAGGAGACTGTTCGTCTGGAATAGGGCTATCCATGTTGACTTATATATCAGGGGTCGTCTATCTGGGGATGATAGAGAATTTGGAGAGAGAGGATAATAAGAGGGCATCATCACGTGATCAAAATGCCCCGATATAACGATATGTTTGTGATAAAGTCCACCAGGGCTCGAAGTGAAATTTGAAGATCGTACTTTGGTGAAGTAGACTAAAAGAACATATAACAGACTCAGTTGGAGCATTACAAGATGCTCACAAAATACTTTACCAAGACGGTGGTTAAGTTCGACCCCTGGTCCAAAGGATGTAAGTTTGTGGTTTTCATCAGTGAAGGGCTTCCGCATACAGGCTGACCAGTCCGACTGACCGGCCCGACCATCCAGCCCAAACAGAGCTGAGCAGAGCCGAGCAGAGCCCTATAAGCTCCTCACACTCCACGAAGTGGAGCTACGGGTCTGGGCAGAGCCCAGCCGCCGGAGGCAGACCCTCCGCGAGCGCCAAGGCAATTTTGGCAACAGATACTAACGACCGGTACAGCCAAACTGGCACGTATTTTCCTGGCGTCGATTCCCCCAAGCAGTCGAGGAAGTATTCAAGTTTCGCAGAAGATTATTTCCGCGAAAGCTGGTGACAAGCAGGAGATCAGTGTGACTTATAGTAAGTGATGGTGATGGGGAGGGGGTTCGCTGATGTTTGACAGTACCTGGAGTGAGGAGGGCTAACAATAACGACAGAAGATGGACACATTATCACGATTGATCCCTCAACGGTTCCTAATACAGTGGACATGACTGAGACGTTTGATAGGTATTCGCGAAAGCTTAAGATCCAGGAGGATATTTCTGATTCATAGAGCATCGGTGGTTAAGTAATTGTAAATAGAGAATAGACGAATATGAAGTGGAAAGAGGAGAGGATGTAAGAGAAGTAAAGAGGCATGGAGAAGTATCAAGAAAGAATAGACAAGAGTAACCAGGAAAGCTTACAGGTTCCTAGCGAGTACTACTCATTCAGGGATAGATATGCTCAACTGATAATTAGATCTTGCAGGGTCGACTCCCACGTTCATAGCTAGGGCTATAACAACCTAACAACAGACAATGCCCATTCTCTTCCCCTAAGCTCGCGAAGCGAGCACAACGGGTCCGGGCAGCGCCCGGCCGCCGGAGGCACCACCCCCAGGAGCTCTGGTGGACCCTGCCTACGTCTGTGTCGAGCGCACGGCTGGGCAGGAGAAATAAATATTTGGGCGATCTCCGAGCCAGGTCTTTGACTTGATCTCTTATCATTGACAGGATGAAGCTGAAAAGACCTCAATATAAGGCGCCGAAAGACGGTGAATACGACGATATCGACGATTTATATGACCAATATAATGCAGAAGATATGGAAGAGGCGAGGTCTGAAGATGGTGAGTTGACAGGGCAGGGCACGAGTAAGGGCGGAACTTTTACTAACAGGTGCATTTTAGATATCAGATCATTATCATTTGGTTCATTAGCAAAGGCGCAGAATTCACTAGAGAAAGAAGAAGCGTCGAGATATGAAGGAGAAGGTCTGATACATGAAGGAGAACGGTCTGATTCGGAATCGGACTCAGATGGCCCTCCAGAAGAAGCATTCACAACGTCATCGGCATCAACGAAACGACGTAGTAAACATGCCCCAGCCGAGTCGTCATTCAAGAGACCCGTTTCCTGGATAAGAGAGATCCCAGGACTAGCGAATAAAAAGTCCACGAGCTTATATCGAGATATACGGTTTGATCCAGCTTATGGCAAGTCGGATCTATCCAACACAAGAAAAAACTATGCATTTTTAAACGAATATCGAGAAAAAGAACTTGAAGACATGAAGAAAATGGTTAAAACAACTAAAGACGAGCAAGAAAAAGCCAAACTACAGACGGCCATCCAGGCTCTACAGTCACGGCTCAAGACATTCAAAGACCGGGATTTCGAGCAAGAAGTACTAGCCAAACATACTAAAGAGGCTCGTAAGAACAACTATCACCTCAAGAAGTCTGAAATCAAAAAACTGGTTCTTACTGAGAAATACAAGGCGATGAAAAAGAAAGATGTTAACCGAGCACTTGAGCGACGACGTAAGAAGAACACTGCCAAAGAGCGGAAACAAATGCCTCTGGAACGCAGAGTCTAGTGATCTGGTCATGATCAGTATCGTGTATGTGTGTGTGTATATCTCATTACAATGTACAGTTATTATATATATCATGCAATGCCTTTATTAATTAAGAGCGGGGAGTGGGTTGCTGGGATATCATATATAAGTCATTTATCGTAAGAGCATCAAGCAGAGAAGAGAGTAAAACGAATATAAAAAGTTCTAGAATGAAAATAGCAAATGCGACAAGAAAAGAGACTTTAGACCTCCTTTTCACCGTTATTCTGGACCCAATCTTGCCATGAGCCTACGTAGTTTCCACGACTAGTCAATTAGTTAGTATGTGTGTGTGTGCGTGTGTGTACAAATGGAACTTACCTCTGATAGCCATAGGTCGCAGCAATTCCTTCAGAAGCAGTACTACGAACACCTCCAAGGCAGTAGAAAACCAAATGGTCTTCAGGTGAAGGTTTCAGAAATCCAAATGTTTCTTCAAACTCTTCAGGCTCAAGACCTAATGCACCGGGGGACGAGTTATAGGGAATATTAATGGCAGTGGGAATATGGCCTTCTTTGTATTCATGGGGTTCACGAACATCTACAAGAACGATTCCACGATGCTCTCCAGCATCAGATATTTTTTTAACGTCTGCAAATTCATATGGTTTAGCAGGCTTATCAACGCACAGTGGAGAGTAGAAGCGTTTAGAGATGAAAGACGGCGATGCTAACAATCCATTGGTTCTTCCTAGTATAGAGGGATACTTTCTGATACTGCAAACACCAATCTGTCTAAAAGCTACTACAAGGCTAGGAGCAGATATGGACGAGGTAGCTGTTTTCAAGACCTGACAGGTCAGTCTTGAAGATGGTCTGAACATTGTAAGAATGTTTCTATATCAGTTGCGTTGCCTGGTTGGAGATGATCATGTAACAGAAATCAATGAACAATTCCAAGCACAGCGAGTGATGAGATTAAAAGATTAAAAGATTAGAAGATTAAAAGATTCAAGATTAACCGGAAATGAAATGACGATAGATAACAGAATTAAGGCGGGAACTGAAGCCTAAACCTGATAAGGTGGTAATATGTTAATACGAGGTTATTATAAGGATATAGACCTATAGGGACTGAGAATGGGATCTCTCTATTGACATTAGAGTTAAAGGGGAATGACAGGAGAGAATGTAGGTGTTAGTAAATGTAGGATTGTAGGTGATGACAGTGTGGAGGTTGCGAGTCAGAATGTTTGGTTGAATTTCAGGGACTTGGAAGACCGGAGAATTGATGCAGTGATTTAGGTGTCTCTACCGGGTAAAGTATCACAGTATCAGTATTAGTATCAGTATTAGTATCAGTATTAGTATCAGTATCAGTATGCACCAATATCAGATACCAATATTAATAAATATCAATTATTTTCAGATATGACCTATTGATTCAACCTATTTAACTATATATTTAACCTATAGATTCACCTATTTAACCTATATATTCTAGGCACGATTGGTGACAGGTCCGCAGTCATCAGATCAAACCACAACCGCCTGCACAACTGGCCGAACTCTAACTCGATCTGAACGATATAAACGATATATGGATATAAAACATTAATCGATCCAACTTTATTATCATCGTATCTCGGACTGAGTACCATTGTGATCTCATGCGGCTCATGCGGCAAACCGCCCAGTAAATATAAATATATTTATTCGATCGTTCTTATCATGATATCCATGCCATTATTGTTCCCTCAAGTTGGACCACGTAATTGAAGTAGCACATAATTGAAAATGAGCTCATCGAATGTGCAGGAGAGTAAAGAGATCGCCTTGAATTCTGCTGCTAAAGATACGGAAGTACCAGTAGTGGCAGCCCACGAGACTGAAGACGAACAAGAACACGATAGCGATTTGACTCCAACTCCTAGTAACATTGCCCGAGCAGCGGCTCCTGAGTTACCACCAAGAGAAGGAGGTAACGATGACAACGATGATGATGATGGTGATGATGATGATGACGATGATGATAATGCTGCCTCATCGCTGTCTCTTTCCGACATAATCCGTAATGCTGCCAAAGATGCTACTAAATACAATGACTACATCTCTTATGCCACTGTTCTCGAAGAAGTCATGGAAAATCCATCCAGATACACAGATGACGAAAAGCAAGAGATTCTTGAGACTCTACTCGAAGTTCTCGAGTCAGACGATCAATTGGTTCGTGAGATCGGATGGGATCTACCTATACCTCTACTCGAGTATGTGGAGTCGGAATACAATTTTGAAGAAGGATTATCTACTAGTCCTCATATAAAGCTTGTCATGAAGATATTTACAGTTCTTTGTGAACGAGGTAATGCCAAGGAGATTTTCCTCAAAGGAGTAGAGGCTCTGTCAAGTTTAAAGGTTTATCCAGAAAAAAATAACGACCAGCAAGAAGACGAGTCTACAACTCAGATCAAAGAACGGTATGGAGATATGAAGTTCTATCTGGCCTTTGAATTGATGTTTTTTTCTTTGAGAAGAATCGACGTACAATATCCATCTCGCTTTCTGGCAACCGCTATTACCGTGTTGTTGTCATTTCTTGCCTCTAATCTTGAGAATCTGAAAATCTTGTCCTTGGGAGTTCTTCTTCGTAGATTGTTTACTTTTGCGAGAGATTATGAAACCAGCGCTGCTAATGTTGACTCGTCGTCGTACGAGTCGGCAGCACCCGATCATAAGCTGAGAGAATACCCACAGTCTGAGATCGAAGTGCAGCAGAAACTTCTTCAAAGCTTCATTACTTGGGTTGCTGATTTCGCTTTTCAGAGGTTTTCTGTTCAATGGGCTCAAAGATTCTATTATGAGCTAAAGACCGGCGTCGCGTTTGACAATAATAAGAACGCGGGTATTTATCAATTACATATGTACACTGAGCGAGTTACGGAATGTATCGAGCGATTATCTCAGTTGACATATTCTTTTGATATGGATATGATTAAGCTGTTGAAGGAAATAATCGATAAAGAGGATGTCGTCGAAGAAGAGCAGCAAGGAGAAACCAACTCGCAATCCAAACCGTCGGCATTTTCGAATCTTTCCGATGAGGGAGTGTTCCTTTTGGCAACTCAGATCAGATTCGATTATAGACAGCACCAAGATCAAGACATTACATTTGCCGATCTTGTAAAGCTTTCTCTTCGATTCTATCGCAAGAGTAGCTCTACAGGATCGAACGCGCCTCTAGGCATTCAGGATGCATGCCTTTTCTGGGGACTGTGGTTGACAAACGACATTACTCCTCAACGAGTGCGAGACATATCAAAAGATGACTTTAATGCTTATCTTCAGTCGTTAATGGTTCTTTCTGCCACTTCCACCGACAAAGAATCGAGATTCATTGCGTACTCGTTGACTGCCAAATTATTGGCTCTACACACCCCAGAGGTATCATTTGACTTTATTGTTGACACCTTGACTTATTGTCCGTTTGAAAACGTCAAAGATGCAACTGTGAGAATTTTAAAGAGTCTTTCGTTACCGCGTAAGACTGGTGTAGGCAGTAATGTGCCTGTTCCATCACCGGCGCTTCGACGTGCTTCCACAGCGGTTGACAGTCTATCCGATGGAGTTAATTCCTTGACAATCTCGTCATCATCAACTCGTGCTGCTGATGATGATGACACATTGCCACCTATCATTCTATTGACCAAGGAACGAACGGCTACAATTGAAAAGTTAGTCGATCAAACTTTACAACAAGTGGTTGAATCCGGGGGGATCCTGTCTGAAGCGCTTCCAGTGTTACTTTCATGGATTAACTTCATCACTATTGTTCAAACAGACAAACAGTTTTTGCGTAAGTTTGTCGATGAAGCGGTCAAACTACTTAAATCTCCTATTTCGGGCGATCTTGACGACCGATCCAAGGAAGCTTGTCGACAGAGACAGGGATTCCTCACTTTGTCTATTGAAAGTCTTACTAAGAAATGGTTAGATTAAGTTTGTTGTTATATGTATAGTATTTATTCCCTTTTTCCTACTTTGTCATAATACGCGTCCTTTGAAAAACGTTATGTATACACACGCTCACTGGCAGTCGTGAAACACCTTGTTCAAATAAGAAGGTTGGCTATAGAAGCAGAAGTCCTCGCTTGCTGTTGTGGTGTAGGAGGAGTTGCTTTGGCTGTTATTGGCGATGGAGATGGAGATGGCCCAGTCAAATCCACTATCGACGACATTGACATGGCAGTGGGCATTATAGGCTTTGGAGCTATTGGTACGAGGGCTGGTTGAGCGGCAGCACCATTGCTATTATTCGTAGTAGGCGCTGGTGAAGATTCTGGAACCTCACTGGCGGATGGCTCCTTTTTAATTGTTGCTGGAGTCGGGGCTTTTTCTCCTATCAACTTTGTCTGCTTCAATCTGGCAGCTGATTCTTTCTTTTCTTTCTTTGGCTTAATCTCTGCAGGTTGCTTTTTCGCGGTAGCAGACTTTTCTTTGTCCTTCTTTTCAGTTGTGCCTGTTCCAGACGTACTAGAGTTCTTGGGTTTTTTTTTACTGGGTCCATCTTTATCAGATGCTTGCTTTGAAGCTTTTGGACGCTTGGTAGTGGTGGTAGTGGTGGTGTTAGTGGTGGTTGCGGAAGAAGAAGAAGTGGTATTAGTAGACGACGCCGAGGAATCGTCTTTTTTCTTTCGTGAGGCTTTTTTGGCACCTCCTGTGGCAGTCTGAGCTTCCTTGCTCTTTTTTATGCTTCCATCTGCTCGTTCAATTCGAGGCTGCTCTCCTTCTTGGACTAATGGGCCAGAGTATACAAAGAAGCCATCTTTGGTAGATGCCGCTTGTTCTTCCCATTGAAGCTCACTATCATCGATGAATGGATCATGAAGGTCGTATTTGCCTTCGATTCTTCCTCTCTTGGAAGGAGCTGATGTGATATTGGCTGTGGAGTTTGAGTTGCTGTTGTTTGTAAAACCAGTTGTTTGATTATTGGCTCCACCACTGGGATCGCCCATGAGATCGATATCCTCATTTTCATCATCATCCACACCGTCGTCGTCATCATTCAATAGATCCTGAGCAGTTCTGCTATCTGGATGGATTCTTTCAAACCCATATTGTTCTTCAGCTTGCTTAAGAAAGTCTATAACGACATTTGCAGTTGCTTCATGAGCCTCGGGCCGGAGCTCGATGTGCAGACAGATGTTGGGCATAGCGACTGATAGCCCATTACCACCATTTGTAGAACTGAGATCTGGCTTCCGGGGTGTACCCAGTCCAATCATTCTATCAGGCAGGGCAATATTGTTATTGGTAATATTAGTGGATGTAGTAGTGACAGGAGATTTGGATTCAATGCTTGGAGTGGTGGTGGTGATGGAAGTGACAGCAACCTGCGGTGGCGGCGTCTTTGGAGGTCCAACAATAACTTCAGCCTCCATTGTGTAAAATATTGAATCTAGATTATGTGCTGAAAAAGCTTCTGATTGATGTTGATATAGTGGGATGGATCAATGAGATCGATAAGTAGTGGTCTAAGTAGTTAATATGAATGGGTTAGGTCCACTCGTTCACTATGCTTCATGTCTCAGGGACGACCCCGAAGGCTTAGTTTCTAAAGGCTTTTCTGAAGGCTTAGTTTCTAAAAAATACAAACATTCAATTATTATCATGACATTAATTAAAATACTAGGTAGGTTGTTATCATTTCACATTCGTAAAAGTCACTTGTTACATTTTCAGCCAGTTCCATTTGCCATTGTCATTTGAGATTGGCTGTGGCTGAGAATGTGGTGGATATGGTTCGAGCTGATGTTGTGGCTGTGGAGGAGTAGGAGGAGGAGGTGGTTGTTGACGATGGATATTATTGTTGATTGCCATTGTAGGACGGTTTAGACTGGAAGACGTCGCCACCACTGGTGTCGATGAGATGGAAACAGTTGGCTGGGCAGATTGTTGGACTCGGGGCGAAATCGAAATAGGACTGGCCGATTCGAGCTTGACGGTTTGAGAAGACGATGCCGACGAGGAAGAATTGAAGGAATTCTGACGGCTCGGTGCTGGTCTTCCAACACTGGACTTGCGAAGCTTCTGCATTCGATACTCATTGAACGATTGCGGCTTGAGATCTATCGACTGGCGAGGAAGTGCTGGAGCAAGAGCAATGGGCTTAGGGGCAATTGGAACATGAGTAACTGAAGTTCTTTGAAGCGAAGCAGCCGATTTCAGATTTATACTTGTCCAAGAAGACGGACCGATATTAGGACCGGTAGAGCCAGCTCCAGCCCCTGCGCCCGTAGTACCAGTTGCCGCTCCTTCTTTAGCAGCGATAGGAATAGCAGCCGATGAGGGTGTCGACGACGCAGACGAAGAATACTGTGTTCCAGCCCATGATGCAATGTTGGTCATACTTCCTTCTCTCGAGTTGGTGGTTCCTGGAGCATAAGTTGGAGTCATAGAACCCGAGCTTCCAGGACCACGATTACGCTTCTTGATGAAATCTGTTTTTAACGACAAAGGCCTCACTTCTCCATGTAGCTTAAGGAATAAGCCACATGCATTACATAGAGCTTCGCCCTGTGCATTTCTCCGCCATAGGGGAGTGGTCCGGGTATGACAGTTGGTACACTCTGGAGGACCTCTATCGGATGAAGAAGGAGCTGAAGACGATACCTGCGGTAATGGCTTGTTGGTATTTAGTGATGTTGGTTGTGGTGCTTTAGTGGGTTTGCTGATGGTGGTGTCGGCAGTGTCCTGCTTGACCGATGCTTGTGGGAATGGAGATGTCATCTCAGATGCTGGTGACGACGTACTAGTAGAAACAGACGTTGTCGAGGTTGACGTAGATGTAGTTGGAGATGGTGACCTTGGACTATCTCCCTGCTTCAACTGGGTTTTGGAGCTGGCATGGTGAAATTGAGGCTGAGATACTCTTGTGGCTTCACTTGGGGCCCTTTTAAGTAAACTCTGATGCAGCAGCGTAGAAGCATTTGTCTGGGATTCAGTACGAGCGATTTTCTTTGGAGAAAATGCTACTTCACTATTGGTTGTAGTACCACTACCTCCTCTGTATATGTCGGCAATGTTGTTCATTGAAAACGACATGCCATTTGTATGGTGAAGTGGAGAACCAACCGATGGAGATAAAGGTTCAGGGGTCATCATAGGAGTGGCCATATTTGAGCTTGTTTCGTCATATTCATCAAATAACTCAAAATGACTTTGACGAGGCGCCGATGTGGACGAATGTGAAGGGGGGCCAATCAAACTGGATCTTCTAGTTGTTTTGGGCATACTTGTAATGGATCTTCTGGAACGGAAACCACCTGTCATGACATTAGGACTAACCGATAGACTAGAAAAGCCCGAATTCAGTGCAGTAGACGATCTGCTGTTGTTATTGTTGCTACTGTTGTCGAAAAACGAAAATCCGTTGCCAAACGAAAACGCATTTGAGTTGGGGGTTTGACTATCAACCGAAGCTGACGTCAGTTTGTTGTTGTTGTTACTGTTGTTATTGTGATTGTTTTTATTGTTATTGTAGAAATCCTGAGTGGCAGTGAATTGGCTTGGCGAATCCCGAGATAAATCCGAAGAGAAATACTCCTGATACGACGAGGAAATAGGTCCAGACAGACCTTCAATAGTCAGAGGGTCGAGCGAGAACTCAAATGCATTATTGTTTTTCGACATGTCATCTGATTCATCAGTGAAAGAGAAAGAGTCTTGAAATGGTGGTTGTTGAGATGTTGGATGTCCGTTGTTGTTGTTGTTGTTGCCATGTCTAATATCAATACCAGCTGTATTGAGTTGTAACCCGTCAGCCGGTGATGAGAAATTCACTACTGGAGTAGTTGCTAGAGATACTGGCGTAGCTGTTGATGCATTATTTGTAATAGCGGTAATGCCATTGCTAGCAACCACTCCATCCATTGGAGAATAATCTGCTTCTGAAGGAGATAGTAGACTTTGTACAGCCAGCGACATGTCTACAGGACCCATCATAGAGTTAACATTGGTGTTTTCCTGGTAAAACCCGCTGTTGTTCTCTGCTAGTGGATGATTATTATGATGAGGAGTAGTAGATCTTTTGCCAGGCTGTAAAGTAGGCTCGTTCACATTCAATGGAGACGGACCTTCACCATTACTTTCAGGACTTGTATCCAAAGGAGTTAATAGAGAATTAGTTTGTAATCTATAATTCAAATAAGTATCATCAACATCCATTACATAGCCCAAATCAATCGGGCTCTCCTTATAATGTAGACCTAACAGATCCGATGTTTGCATACGTTTGGCCATATTGTCGACTCGATCCTTGTTTTCCAAATTTCTTTGTGCCTCCACAAGAAGGTTATGGAGTTGAGATGAGAATTCCGACATGTTGTAACTTTACAACCACTACTAATATCAAAGTTATTTCGCTATGTTAGACTGGTTCCTATGTTTTGTGTGCTTGTTCTTCACCAGCTTCCAGAATGTTAAACAACCACAATAAAAGTCAAAGTCCGCCAATCTGGAAAATGGGTCAAACCGAAATAACAAGAAATAATAATAATCTTCCGGAAAGCAAATGGGGAGAAAATTCAAATGCAAGCCAAAGAATATACTTAATTTTGCACCGTTGCTTTTTGAGTCTCGCCGGTGGCTCGCTCCCTGTGGGTTGGGTGATGTGGCGATGAGGGACGAAATCGGCGGCGGTTTTCGCCCATCTGGGCTTTGGCTGCTCTGCCGGACCTTGGCGCAGAATAAGGTGGTGTGCGCATATATGTATGGCCTAGTGCGGTGGAGCACCTGGCAGAGCCGGGAACTGGGCACTAGCGGCTTCAGGGGGATGGGGGGAAGAAAGAGGGGCCACCGACAGGGGGATAGGTGGTGGGGCAGGGAGGAGGGGAAGGGAAGGGAAGGGGGCTCTGCCTCCGGCGGCCGGGCGCTGCCCGGACCTGGGTCGCTCGCAAGCGAGCGAAGGATGGGAGGTGGTGACTCTGAAACGCCTGCGGCGGAGACAACGGTGAAATGCATCTGTTTGTGGGTGTGACAAGTGAAGGGATTACATACTGTGGTATGCCAAGTGCGGGATGTGTAGTGTAGACCGTAAAACTTCTGCACTCAGTTGGCTTTGTTTAGTGCGAGAGCGACGAATCGCTAGCGGACGCACCCTCTCGGTCGCCTGCTAACCGTGCAGCCAAAAAGCATCTGATCTGCGAGATCGCACTGCACATCGAGCAAATATGTGAAAGTGGCAGGAGCACAGAACGGACGCCTGGATTGGCTCTAGGCCAGATTGCTGCTGAATAAGCTTGGCAGTATCCCATAGATAATAATCAATGAGAATGGAATTCACAGGCGC
>JANIWN010000140.1:0-16376 GCA_030555635.1 Sugiyamaella neomexicana | reverse complement strand
ACTTCCCATAATGTCAAATGCACTGACTGGAAATTAGCTATCAAAGAAATGGAAAGACTACAGTAGATTAAAATACTGGAAGAAAGAATACGATTTCTAACTCCTGCTGCAGTAATTAAGCCCGGTGCATCATCAGCTTTATCGCCAGCACCACCTCCAGGGCCATCGTTGCAGAACTACCCCTGAATACTCTATACAACCGTCACCCGAGCCTGTCCAGGTCCATATTTTTCTTGATTCACACGTTCACATATTTATGAGATTAAAAGTATTCTCATAAACCTGATGGCATTCCATCGATGCTCGTATCCACCCATCGACAATATTTGGTTTGTCGTTGGGCTTCTCACTGAACAGGCCTGATAACCGGTCACATGTTTGACATGGGCAATCCATTGTGCCAGGTATTTGATTGTGCTTCCTAACCAGCTCATGCCACATTTGCGTAATCTGTTTGACCTTGTCAAACACAGCAGAGAGTGCTTGACTGTACTGGTGATATATATGGATTGACGGATCCATCTGACCTTGGATCTCGTCTTTTAGTTTATTTCTTGTTATCTGATTCACCACGTTGGATGTTTGGTTGCTGTCTGATTCGTCCAGCAGATTTGCTTTGTCGGTTACTTCGTTCAAAATTCGCATCATCGGGCCAAAACTCTCGTTAGACTGTCTGACCAGGTCATTTATTTGGACCACTGCTTCCCATAAGTCGTCAGATCCTTGGTTAAACACAGCGATTTGTTTAGACGTTATGGACCGTTTCAACATGTGCCACCAGATAAGGGCTTGCCAGCGTTTTTAAACTTGTCGCAGGATTCGCGTTGGACTCAACATGTTTGGGCAGGGTCGGATTTCCACTTTTTGAAAGTGTTATAGAGAAACCAGTTGTCTCACGAAAATATGAGGAAAACCTATGACGACCGCTCACTGGGTTAGAAGCTGCCAAGGGGTAGCGGTGGGATGTCAAGGAACTTGACTACCGCTTGTAGGCCCTCCTCGTGGATAGTTAAACCCAATTAATAGGCAACGAACGACACTAAGAAGACAACTTGACTGACTAGCGAGTGCTGGTTGTACAATGGTTCTCGATATACCAAATACTGGAGCCCACTAAACACAGCAAACGAGCCTGCTTATCAATTAATACCCATTATTACATAAATGGCATATTTTGAATTCTTCGTTTGTTCGATTCTATACTATTCAGCCGATTTTCAAACTTTAAGTTGGTTCGATGGTCTAGTTGGTTATGGCATCTGCTTAACACGCAGAACGTCCCCAGTTCGATCCTGGGTCGAATCATTTTTTTTCCTGATGATCGAAATAGCCAGGGTAAGAATTAAACGCGTTTTGGAACCCGTCATTCACTTTTCCACAGATAGAATAGAAAGGAAAGCGGAGTTTGAAGATTATTATTATCTATATACTTTTAAAAATGACAGAGAAGAAAGTTAAACTTATTATTGATACCGATCCAGGGGTGAGTAGTCAGGATGTGGACATGACATGCGTCTCCGAGGCTAACATAAATATTAGGTAGATGATATCCTGGGAATACTACTCGCCTTGAGTTACCAAAATGTGGACTTGAAATTGATCTCGCTATGTTTCGGAAACTGTAATACTACTAGTTCATTGAGAAATATTGTATCACTGTTTCACGTGTTAAAGCTGGAGAATGAACATAGATTGAAGAGAGGAGAACAACTACCTTATACGAGTCAGAGACCCAAGATTGCAGTAGGATTAGAACACGCATTAGATGGATCTATGAACGACGCCGTGGAAGTCCATGGTTGGGATGGCCTAGGCAATGTTCATGAACTAGCAAAGGAATATACAGCCTCGAGCGAATGGATTGATTTGTTTAAAAAGGAAGAAGAACCGACGAGCACGAGCTCCAATTCAGGTCCAAATCATCAGGACCTGTTATTCATACCTTCAAAAAGACCTGCGTATTTAGAGATTCTTGATATTTTGAGAGATAACGAGCCAGACACGGTGATCATTTGTGCTATTGGACCTCTTATGAACCTAGCCAAAGCAGCTGAAATCGACCCAGTAATCTTTTCAAGAGTCAAAAAAGTCGTATCAATGGGAGGAACCTTGGCCGAACCTGGTAATGTAACGCCTACGGCGGAGTTTAATGTATTCTCGGACCCAATTGCAGCCGCCAGAATTTACGCTCTGACGTCACCCGCTCCTCATACAACGCTTCCAGAAAATACTCCAGATTCAATTGTCAAGTTTATTAATTCAGATGTATATAAGCCGATTTCTCTAATCATTGTCCCTCTCGACATTACCCATCGTCATTACCTTACCGAAGAGGACTTTTCATTGAAAATCAAACCTTTCTTGGATCAGAAATCGCCACTATCGACATGGATGACGGTTTGGATGTCAACAACGTACGATTCCATGAAGCAGATCAACGCCCCGGGTATTCCTGCCGTATTCCATATGCATGATCCGTTGGCAGTGTGGTATGCAATTACCTATGAGTCTAATTCCGGTTGGAAGGTCAGCAGCTCTGTTGACATACGAGTTGAAACGGCTGGCCAATGGACAACCGGCTCGCTTATTGTGGATCAAAGGGGGCGTCGTAAAACAGACAAAGCTACTCTCAATGATAGGGGGCTGTGGCTGTTATCGACCACTGGCAATCGCGTGGATGTTTGTATAGAATCGCCTGGAAATGGCAATGTATTTGGTCACGAGCTTCTGGATCTGATTCTTCACTAATATAACCACTCTTGAATTACCCCGTCGATCTGCGGGGACAGTCTGGTCGGGAAGAGTCTATTCCGGGAGTGACCCCACGATAATACACTGAGAGAAACGATACATTAGTTCACGGTTCTCCTGCATATATGTTAAGATATGGTCATGCATAGCAGGCTGCTGCTGCAGGGATATCTAGTAGGTGAACCATCAGATTCTTCCCCGCTGACCTGCCCGGATCAAGTATATCTACTAGCTAATTAAGATCGGGGTTTTTTTTGGTGTTATCACCCCACTTTAGATCTAACTGTCAATCACACGGGTTCTTCTCGGTCGGACGCATTGTGTATCTTTTCTTCCAGCTCCATGTGGGGTGATTCAAGTCCTCTGACACGATTTGTTGCTGTTGTTCGCTGCCGGCTAGCGGGTGGGCCGTCAAAGTTTTACCAATGGAAGGGCACAATCGCCAGAACCAACAAGAAAAAGTATAAGAGCTAGCTACTCTGCTGCAATTAGTCAAGAAGTTTTTTTTTTTGGCTATTGACTAGTCATAAAAATAATTATTTATTTGACAAATACTTTAAACTAATTGTTTGTTGGGGAGGGCTCATTCTTCGCTCGAACGGATAATCTGCCATATCCAGCTGCACCACTCGACTACTTACTATATTTAACCAGCGCCAATTACCCCCGAGCGCCCCATAGGCGAACCCTTTGTTTTCTCCTCTTACCCTGCGATCGGCCAATATGTTACGAAACTCGATAAGAAGAAGCATTTCTCCTTCTCTGCGAAGCATAAGTCCAACTGGTTCATGCCTAGTCAACTCACCATCTAAACTACTAACACTTCGAAATATGTCGCATATGAAAGCACTAGTATACAATGGCCCACAATCTAAATCTTGGACTCAAGTTCCTAAACCAGACATTATTAAGCCCACAGATGCCATTGTAAAGGTAACTGCTACTACTATCTGTGGTACCGACTTGCATATTCTGAAAGGCGATGTTCCAGAGGTTACTAAAGGACGAATTCTAGGTCATGAAGGCATTGGAATCATTGACTCGGTAGGAGACTCTGTTTCTGCGTTTAAGAAAGGTGATCGTGTTTTAATTTCTTGCATCACTTCATGTGGGTCTTGTGTATATTGTTCAAGAAATTTGCAATCTCATTGCTTAGACGGTGGCTGGATTCTGGGTCATAATATTGATGGTACCCAAGCTGAATATGTTCGTATCCCATATGCTGACAATTCTCTTTATACGGTTCCTAAAAACCTATCGGATGAGTCAGTACTTTGTTTAAGTGATGCTTTACCAACTGGCTATGAGGTGGGTGTTTTGGCAGGTAAAGTACAGCCTGGTGATATTGTGGCTATTGTTGGAGCTGGTCCAGTAGGATTATCTGTATTGATGACTTCTCATTTCTTCTCACCAGCAGTGATAATTATGATTGATACTGATGATAAGCGTCTTGAAGCTGCCAAATCGTTGGGTGCTACTCACACCATTAATCCTACTAAGCTCAAGCCAACTACTGATGGAGGCAACCCGGTATTAGCAGCCATTACTGCCATTCGGGGGGAAATCGATGGTGCGGATATCCCTAAAAGTCAACAGACTGAGCCGGGTGTAGATGTAGCCATTGAGTGTGTTGGAATTCCTCAAACGTTTGATACTTGCCAACAAATCATTGCTCCTGGCGGACGCATTGCAAATGTGGGTGTTCATGGAACTAAAGTCGACCTTCAATTACAAGATCTTTGGATAAAAAATATTGGTATTACCACCGGTCTTGTTTCTGCCAATACCACTCGATCCTTATTGAAAGGAGTCCAAAGTCACAAAATCCAGCCAGATCTACTCATCACTCATAGGTTCAAGTTCAGTGAATTTGAAAAAGCTTATGATGTCTTTGGTAGAGCTGCTCAGGAGAATGCAATTAAGGTGTTGGTTCAGGCCGATAGTTAGCGGTTATTGTTTAGTTTATCGATTTAAAGGAATAAATTAAAATATTTAATGACATGTTGATAACATGTTGGAAATGACTGATAATAGTTGGTCATTTTCACAAGCAGCGGCAATCCGTTCTTTATCATTTAGCTGCTTATTTACTTGACTTTCACTTTGATGAGTTCCAGGACAGACATTGATAGTGATTCTGTACCTAGGAGGTAGACACCTTTCTAATCGTACTCGTATACCTAATCCTATTAGAGTCGCTAAACTGCAATGTGTAATAGTTGGAGTGATTCCGACCTTGACTTCTGCCATTTCCTGTGGATTTCCTGAGTCTAATACTTCGATATGCGGTAGATTCACTACTGCCAACTGTCCCAGAGTTAGTGGATGTTCTGGGTCGGAAATCGTCGAAATCAAATCATAAATTTCCTGTTGGTCAATGGGTTCTCTTGGTTCAGAGAACTCCGAGGTGATAGAGCTGGCATCACTCTCAGCCTCTATTTCAGAAGATGGGATGGTTAGGAATTCGGGAGAAAACAGTGATAAGGCATAGATTGGATCATTATCAAATCCCAGATCAGATGATTTATTAGCCTTGGCTCTCTCTGCATTAGCACGTGTAGGTAACTGTGAGATGTCCAGCACCGTTGGGTTGGCGTTGATGGGTTCTGAAGACATGGTTGGAGTGAATGAGTGAATGAATCAAGGAGTGAAGAGATCAGGAATTAGTCAAGATGGATCGTGCGGGTTAGGGTACACACTGTAGATTGAAATATATATACTAGTTTATCGTTGGTGAATTATATCCAAGTAGTGAAAGGTAAATAGATTATATATAAGAGGACTGATAGTGATGGTGCGAGGTATAATTGCGTCTTCTGTAATAAGTTTCATCTTTGAAATCTTTGAAAGTGGATTGCCTGACGACGTTGCCCTGATATTTGACCTTACATTTAACTTATTGGCGTGCTGATCTAGGGTACTGAGTTCTGATTCTGGTTTATTATTATTATTATTATTATCATTATAATTATTATTATTTTATCGTTATTTATTATGTTAACAGTTATTTTATCTTCATCATGTAAAATCATACACTATCAGTGCTCGTATAAAAGCAGCCGTACTGGATGATATATCATTATCTATTATCTTCATACAACGGCCTCTCGACAGGTTCGTTGAATGGAAGAGCCAAGTAATTCTTGAGTTCCAGCGAGGCTTTTGAGAGAGAAAGCCGGCAGATGCAGACGGTCTTGGGTTGATTGCCAGCGCTTGATTTTAATTATGACCAAACCGATTAAGATTATTGGACTAAGTGGCCCATCCAGCTCGGGCAAAAGTGTATGTAGATAGAGAGAGAAGTGGTATGAAGAACCATCACTAACAGTACTAGACTTTGGCTAGGTTGTTACGATTAATATGCCCAGGATCTATTCTTGTGTATCAGGATGATTTCTACGTACCAGATGACCAGATACCGGTGGATGCAAAGGGAATAGCCAATTGGGACTGTCCCGAATCTTTTGATTTGACGCTCATGGCTGAAGTCCTTGACGATATCCACCAAACAGGCCAAACTCCTGATAAATATATTTCCAAAGAAGAGCAGAATAAACTGGGCCCCGACAGGGTGACTAAAGAGCAGCTTGAGCAAGCTCGCGAATTAATCAAAAAATCACAGCTCACAGCTAATTATCAGTTTGTGTTTGTTGATGGCATTATGTTGTATCATGAAGGTAGCCCAGTGTCTGGTAAACTTGATGTTCGGTTTTTTCTTCGTGCTTCATATGAAGAGCTTAAAAAGCGGCGAGAGGCCCGTTCTGGATACCTCACGATTGATGGGTTCTGGCAGGATCCGCCAGGTTATTTTGACGATATTGTGTGGCCGAATTATGTACAGTATCACAAATATCTGTTTGAAAACAACAATGTTGACTCGGCCAGATTGTCTTTAGCTGCACAAGAACTGAAGCTCCATATTCCTGATGAAAATACAACCGATATGCCAGATATTCTGGCGTGGGCAGTAAACGTTTTAACTGAATCTTTGCCACATGAGGCAAGGTCAGTCTAGTTTCTAGTAATCTAATGAATAGACATGCTCGTCTTTATAGTAACTCGTGCAACGCAATGACGGTAGCATGACTTGCTCACATTGATTCCATGATATCTCACTAGGTTCGACGGACCTAGTGTTGAATGCAGTAATATAACATCTGAGTATAGAAGAGGAGTAGCAGACATTTAGACAGTACTAACAGTACAATTAGGCGGTACGCAGGGTCCAGATACGGGCAAGGGTGCATTACTGAATATGTAGATATCAGGGGTAACATTTACAATTCAACACCGAATGCCAATGCCCCCTCCCGAGCGAAGCGAGCAACGGGTCTGGGCAGAGCCCAGTCGCCGAAGGCAGACCCGGATACAATACAAGGCGAATTATTGATATTCGTCTATATAAGTGTTTAGTTCCTGGATGATATCAATGGTCTCTTGTGGGTTAGCAATCCATACAGTACAAGCGGCCAGTCGGGCTTTGAAATCGTTAGCTCCTATAGAAGCAAACTGATCGCCGACATGTAAAGTACGATTACTGGGAATGCCACCAAGATATTTCTGAAGAGATAAGACTCCGTACCTCTTATCGCCAATATCTATCCATACATCACTTCCACCGTTGAAAGCACAGAATTGGACTCTCTTTGCAACCTCAGTTATTTCTATGGCCCGCTGAGCATTAAGCACGACCTCTTCGAGTTCTTCGCGACACATTTTTTTATCTGGTAAGGGTACTAGTCCAACCCCTCTTTCTTTGCGAACGATTTTACCGGGCAGGGACATTTTATTCTTCATTGCAGTCAATATTGTTTGACCCAAATCTAGCAATTTCTGGATGTCAGCTTCCTGCCAGCTAGATACCTCAGGAAGTTGCCAGTCTTTCGGTTCGATCCACATCAATTTGCCAGTTTCTCCATCAAGGCGGAATAAGAAATTGGATTCACCTCCCATGACGGTTAGATTACATTTCTGAGCAGGAGTTAACAATTCACTATTTACAATTGCCTTTGTTAACTCTCCCAATCTGATCAAATATGGGTCTCCTGACCGCTCCGAGTAGCCAGCCTGTTGGATAAGTTAGTGACATGGGAATGGAATGGGAATGGCTATACTTACGGCAGTGACAATTCCCACATTAATATCTCGTGCAAGTAGATTGATCAAAGTCGGGATTATTTTGCTATCAGCCTCAAGATTCATGCTATCATCATACTATACCCACCAGTTAGAACCAATGGTCACATTACCAAAACAATCCGCACCTACCAAAGTGACATCTCCGTCGAAAGTAACAAGCTGAACAGGAAGCCGACTACTACTAAGACTCATTACTTGAGCAGTGTTTAGAATGAGGCGAATATCGTTGAAACTAGGACTGACCAGGCGCCGCATGGATATGGATCTCTTTTGATCCTGGATATAGAATGCCCGTTCCAAAGGAAGTTTGGTGAAGAAGTTACCAACTGTGGGAATGAGCTGGCGTAGACGCCCCAGATCAGGGTTACCGTATTCCTGGAGTTCAACTATAAAAGTTAGTTCAACAATAGTGTTCAATGTTCAATGGGGGCTTACTTACTTTGTTGCTCAATGAGCTTTTCGACATCAAGAAAGATTTCTGCGTACCTTCGACGCGTTTCAGAAGCATTCTTGGAATCATCGCCCGTGCGGAAGCTGGACAGAGAGCCTGCATGTAAGACGAAGGGGACCTGAAAAAAGACGTGTGAGCACAAATGTCCTAAGAACGATTTCTTCATTACTACTATCAGTACTTACGCCAAGAAGAGATTTCATCCATTCAATGAATTCATCTCGGCGATGAGATTTCAACGCGTCTAAGAAAGGCCGTTAGATAGATCCACTTAAGTCTGTTCAATAATCATACACTCTACACGGTATCTTGAGTGGAATGTTAGTTTGCAAGCACTCTTGAGCCACAAGCAGGACTTACCTAGTGGTCATATTTGTTTGGAAAAAAACAAACCTGGGTTGAGAAAGATAATCAAGTCAGCCAAATGAATAAGGGAGTCGACCTAGCTGAGGTCAGCTGTGAGCGGCTTTATGAACATGTGGGAAATGCGAGACATGTGAGATGGAGATCTACAAAAGATAACTCGAGAGTAAGAACGTTTTATAGAGATTAATTATTTATTTAGAGGACTGTATAGATAATATAAGAAAGGAGTATGTTGACAGTTATGTATTGTGGAAGTGGAAAGTGGATAACAGTCCATAGCAGTGCTAACAGTGGATAAGTGGATCAATTACAGCATCGTGATCAATTATCCACCACATCGTTATCACTTAATCGTTACCACTACATCGTTACCACCACATTGTTACCACTACATCGTTACCACCACATAGTTACCACCACATAGTTACCACTACAAATAGATACTGATGCTCACCCTACATTCAATCGAATCATCAAAGAGTAGTGGATTATACTACTATTATTGATTACAGACTACCACCGCACGGCTGGTCCTCTGCGGCTCATGAACTGGCTGGCTGTGGATATGAACGGAGCCAGTGGTTCATTAACAACTGGACCAACATCATCAATAGAATCAGTTCTATAACTCCAGGGTTGCATGCAATTGAGACCACAACGTGTGAGGACAGGATAGAATAGAAAAAATATTTGCAATGGTTGACTCGGCAGCACCTGCTGTTGTTATGGGTGAGTAGTTTGAGAACGAGCGCTTATATTTACCAAAGGCGAATAGTAAACTATGATACTAACGATTGATATAGACAAGTATGTCGAGCTGCGGGAAGGGAGCGGAATCTGGTCAACTTGTTGACGTCGTTTAGAAAATGATTTGTCGACACGTACGATACTAACCTTTTTAGCGGTACCGGTCTCACCAAGTTAGGGTTCGCCGGCAATGACTCTCCGTCATATGTATTTCCTACAGTGATAGCGACATCAACCAGTGGAGGTAGCAAGACTTCAGAAGCTCGTGGAGGTGGACGAGGAGCTTCTTCTTCATCAGGCCATTTATCCAAAAAAAGAGGAACCGAGGATTTGGACTTTTTCATTGGCGACGAAGCTCTTCAAGCTGGAGCAGGTCCAGGGTATGGCTTGAATTATCCTATTCGTCATGGACAGATTGAGAATTGGGACCATATGGAACGATTTTGGGAAAACTCAATCTTCAAATATCTTCGTTGTGAACCTGAAGATCATCGATTTTTATTGACCGAGCCACCTCTCAATCCTCCCGAGAACAGAGAAAATACTGCCGAAATCATGTTTGAAACTTTCAATTGTGCAGGCTTATATATTGCCGTCCAGGCCATGCTAGCATTGGCCGCTTCAAGGAAAGCTGATGAAGGTATGAATTCTTTGACTGGTACTGTCATTGATAGTGGAGATGGAGTGACTCATGTGATTCCTGTTGCTGAAGGTTATGTGATTGGCTCAGCTATTAAGAATATCCCCATTGCAGGTCGAGATATCACTTATTTCATTCAGGGGTTACTTCGAGATCGAAATGAGCTTGATACAAGTCTCAAGACGGCCGAAAAGATTAAAGAGAATCTTTGTTATGTGTGTCCAGATATTGTACGAGAATTCAAACGATTTGATAAGGAACCCAGTGAGAAGTTCAAGGAATACATTGTTAGCCAAGGACTTGGTCGAACTGTTAAAGTGGATGTAGGATATGAACAGTTTTTGGCTCCAGAGATCTTTTTCAATCCAGAAATCGCTTCATCGGATTATTTGACTCCTTTACCCAATGTTGTAGACTCTGTGATTCAAGCATCTCCAATGGATGTCCGTAAAGGTCTTTATAGGAATATTGTCTTGTCTGGTGGGTCTACTATGTTCACCGATTTTGGCCGTCGTTTGCAACGGGACATTAAAAACCTTGTCAAGGCGCGTATTCAGCAATCAGAAGATCGCAGTGGCGGTGCCAAATCCTCGGGAGTAGAAGTTCAGGTCATTTCTCATAAACGTCAACGCAATGCTGTTTGGTATGGAGGTAGTGTCATTGCCCAGACTGCCGCATTTAAAAACTATTGTTATACCAAGCAAGATTATGATGAGTATGGGCCTGGAATCGTGCGTCAATTCTCGTTGTTAAACACTTGATGTTATATATTTTGTGTTTTTATCTAAGTTGTTCATATTACAATAGTTTTTATTTACATGTTCATTGATTCGAGAATCTTTCGAACTTTTGCTACAAAGTCTCCCCTGATAACAATTTGTTTCGACGTATCCTTGATATAAATATGCTTTTTAGATACCCCTAGTGATAATTTCAAATCGTTCCGTAGCAAAGGGACGTCGCCTTGAATCCGGCGGATGATGGTCTTGACACTACCATCGGCTCGGATATCGCTATATACAGGAAGAAGTCCAGAACGTGTTCGTGAGATATGATACCAAGATTTGACTTGGGGATTTTCTTTGTTGAGCACTAACTCAGATGCAGACACCTCGTCGAGGCTAGGAAACATGCGCTTTTCAACGCCCTTGCTAGGTACGAATGGATTGCCGGGCTCAACATAAGGAAGTTGATCGGACTTTTTGACCTGCGTAGTTGTTTGTAACGTGTGTGAAGCGTATGTACGTCGGCCACAACTGCCTACTAAGGCTACTGTCCTTAATCTGAACATTGTTGTATGCTGCTATATTTAAGAATAGTTAAAAAAACTCGTGAAGCTGATATTTCAATATTGGAAATTTTAGATCGCTTTCACTGCACCAGCCGTTCTATCGCGATACATACGGCTGACGGCCTGACTATATCTCGGTCGGTACGAGCTCTCTCCTTTAATAATAGTTTACTGACATGCACTATTTAGATGTTTATTTTAAACTGATTTCATGAATGTTAATATACCGTTTTTGTCGGATATATCACTATCAGACCAATCGTATGCTCAGCATCAATTCTCACCAGTGTCGCCAGTTCCGTGTCAGAGTGATCCAATACATACCCGCTATGCAGGATGATACATAAGCCGTATAGATAAGCACGGGTCAGTCGGAATACAGTGAGCCCGAAGGTATATCAGTAAAACCAATAATCAATAATTTTGATCACTGGATAACTTGGTACTGAATCTATTCGTTCATTACAAATGAGTGTGTTCCAGCAGCAATTGCAAGTGGCGAAGACATATATGTCCCAGCATGTGGACTGTAACAAGTTGAGGTCATATATTCCTGACCAGTATTATGACATTGGAGTATCTTATGTGTCTTATGGTGCGCAAAAGGTTGAAGCTTATTGTAAGCAGGCGTCTACTTTTGAAGTGTAAGTAGCGAGCGAGCGAGGAGCGTAAGCATGAAATAACTAACAAATAACCAGATTAAGAGACATATTTTTTACTTTGTAAGTGGGATTATCCATGCTCTTTTTTTAGTATATATACTAACTTAATCAGATTTATAGCCAAATACTTGGAAAAAGTTTACACCTATGTCTATGGACATGGATTGTTTGGGTCAATAAGAAATGGCTATAAATCAGCAGCAAAGTGTCTCATGAAGAAATTTCTAGCATTACCAGGAATACGAGGCAAGGTTCAAGATCAATTAGAAAAAGTATTGGCCACTTTGGACGAAAGAATGATAGATAGAACCCAAGCTTTCCATACGCAATTGCCAGATCATGGATGGAGTGAAAAACAAGTTCTGATGTCTTTAGACAAGAGTAATGAATTGAAACATACCGATTGGGAAAATGGTAGAGTATCAGGAGCTGTTTATCATGGAGGTAAAGATATGACTGATATGCAGACTGAAGCATACCGGAAATACTCTATTGCCAATCAATTACATCCCGACGTTTTCCCCGCAGTTCGTAAAATGGAATCTGAAGTTGTTTCAATGGTCTTGAACTTGTATAATGCTCCACCTGGTGCTTGCGGTACAAGTACTAGTGGAGGTACAGAATCTTTATTATTGACTTGTTTAGCCGCCAGGGAATTGGCCTATAGAGAAAGAGGCGTTACTGAGCCCGAGATAATTGCTCCAATCACAATTCATGCTGGTTTTGACAAGGCAGCATACTATTTCAAAATGAAGTTGGTACACGCCCCAATCGATCCCAAAACTTTAAAAGTCGATTTGAATGCTGTTCGGAGATTGATTAATAAAAATACCGTGTTGCTAGCTGGATCGGCACCTAATTTCCCACATGGAATTATCGATGATATCCAAGGTCTATCAGCAATTGCTCTCAAGTACAAATTACCTTTACATGTCGATGCCTGCTTGGGTTCATTTATTGTTCCATTCTTGGAGCGAGCCGGATTTAAAGATGTTCCATTGTTTGATTTTAGAGTGCCTGGAGTTACATCCATTTCATGTGATACTCACAAGTATGGATTTGCTCCCAAAGGTAGTTCGATCATTATGTACCGAACTGAAAAGTTACGTAGTCACCAGTATTTTGTCAATACTGATTGGTCTGGTGGATTATATGCTTCTCCTACCTTGGCAGGATCACGTCCTGGAGCTTTGATGGTAGGATGTTGGGCCAGTCTTATGAGAATTGGTATTGATGGCTATACTAAAGCATGTAAGGATATTGTTGGAGCGGCTCGATCTATTAAATCTGCCATTGAGACCGAGATCCCCGAGTTATACATTATGGGAGATCCAATTGGCTCAGTAGTAGCCTTTTCTTCAGAGATGCTTAATATTTATGATTTATCCGATGCAATGTCGACAAGGGGGTGGCATTTAAATGCTCTGCAGAATCCACAAGCTATCCATATTGCTTGTACCAGACTTACTCCTCCCGTGGTCCATGAGTTTATTAGAGACCTCAAGGCTAGTGTGGATGAATTGGTTAAAGGTGGATCCATAAAACAACCTGAGGGTACTGCTGCTTTGTATGGTGTTGCTGGTAGCATTTCCACTGTGGGAGTGGCGGATCGCATTGCCTCTGGGTTTCTGGATAATTTGTACAAAGTGTAAGCTTGAGTATATAGTGTTTCTTTATTTTTATTTTTAGTTTTGCTTTCGATGAGATATATTAGACTTTGTTTTCCTTTCTTTGCTATTAGCTTTGGCTTGTTCAGCCTACTAGTAGATTATTTAGTTAGCTAGTCTCTCGAACCACGCCCCCCCTTCTCTTCCCCGTCCCCAAGTCAACTTAAAGTCAATCCCATTATCAGATTAATGCCTTTGCACAGCTGTTAAATTGGCTAGTGCAAAACAGCAAAAAAAAAATACCGAACGAACAGAAACATCATCTATCCAGCTCGCCAGTCTGTTAATCAGGCTCGTAGAGACTACATGATCTGTGTCTCGCTCATGACCAAGGCTCTACGGTAACCATTCCACATGCCCATTTCTCCCGTGACAACTGCTTAACATCTACAAACTGCCCCTAGTACTTCTAATCGCAGACTGCTCATCAAATCCAGGATAGACGAACTAAAGTAATTTGCTAAACTTTATCCACGACACTTGTAGTTTCCTCATTCAATCCATCCACACTATGCCAACCCAAACCAAGTCCTACTAGCATTAATCGCCGCCACCTATTTGGACAAATTCCTTTACAAACCTGGATATGACTTGGAAAAGATAGGAAATAAGCATATCACCACAAATATGAGATCATATAAATATATGGGAAAATATATTTATTCATCTAGGTAAAATAGAAATTACTAGGTCGATTCTTCTGGTTCCGGTAATGAAGAGAGCTCAGTTTGAGGTCAAATTTTGGTTTGGCTGTTGGTGGTGTTCTAGATAAGCTATTGTAAACATCAATTCCTTTTATAAAGGAAATCCAAAAGAAAACAACAAAACAAATTTTTTTTTGTCTGCCCCCAACAAACTGTGAGATTCATATAACAACAGAAAAGGACGCTTGAATAGATGACAGTAAACATTCGTGGTTGTGCAGTACAAGAAGACCATCCCTTTTGTATATATCGAAAATCGTCTTTACTTTGCTTTGCCTCATGGATGTTCCTAGATCAATACTTGTACCCACAAAGTATGACCTTGCTGGCACAAAGTCGGATGAAACTGGAGATTTCAACCACGATTTGCAAATCAAGAACTATGATCTCAGCAGTTCTATACATGCAAGAGCAAATGTGTCGAGTAAAACACGGGATCAACAAGATGAAAACATTAGTGAGTACGATATTATGTTAGAAAACTTGTCTCTTCCTTCGAATGATCCAGTTGGTCGAAATATTTGTAATGATACAACGAGTTTCTTTTATGATATAGAGGGACATGGCGAACAGCTTGGTGGTGCCGGTGATGGTGGTGCTATTGATTTGAGCAGCAGTGGCAATGTATGTGGTGCTGGTAGCGAGTTCAACAATATTGAAGATAGTTTTGTCAACGGCGGTGATTCAGCATTTAACGTCAAGACCGAAGACATTGGCATGGGTATGAAAAACGAGGATCTGAATAGTAATGGATCAACCAATGCGACACTGAGTAGCGACTCGTTTGTATTTGGTTATGGATCAGACTTTAAAGAAGTAAATCAGAAGGTGGATGAAGTGACACCAATGATTATTCAAAATGACTGCAATGACAAAATGCCGTTTGGTCCGGGTACGTTGATAGCAGAGTATGGTGGACTTTTAGATAGTGCGTCAAGAACAGGTGGAGGAGATCCACTATTAGCAATCAATATGAATGAACAGGGAGAAAATTCAATTGATAACATTGGTGATATTAGTTATATGTCAGCAAGCGACAAAGGCAATACTAATAGTACGCCTGGTGCTGCCAATGGAGTTCGGCTTATGGACCCCTTTTGCGTCAATTCAACGAGCTGTGTGGAGAACAGTGGATTTTGGGGCGAAGAGTTTGGCGACAATTCATTAGCGGATTTCTTGTTCAATGGTAACGGCAGTACAAATAATGGCAGCGGCGAAACACCACACCAGATACATGACCAAGTACCCAAGCATTCGGCTTCATTACCAGAGCTATTTTCTACCAGCATATTCAATGGATCTGGACATAGAAATGGATTTTCTCTGGCACATCAAGATGATGATGGAGCAGTATCACCATATAGCATTGCACCTTCACCATGCTCAACAAGTATGAAAAGAATGGCTACTGCTATGGAACTGGTGAGTACGACCAAAACCAAGAGACGAACATCTGATCTGGCCCTCAATTCTGGGTTATCAAGCCGATCTAATGGAGGTCCCATAAGAGGCGCGAAACCAGTGCCACGAAAGAGACCATGCAGAAATAATAGTGGTAATATGCACCAGCATCAGCAGCAAAGTGGAAATGGAGCCTGTACAAGTGGTGGTAGTGGTCATGGCAGTACTTGTAGTAGTACATGTCGGAGTAGTACCAGTAGTAAGAGTAGCCGTAGTAATAGTACCAGCCCTTGTGAAGGGATTATTTATGAAGATAATGGCCCAGTCATAAGGGCAGAACATAATGGTGGCAACGACACATCTAGAGCAACCAGTCATAAAGGCGACACGATTACCCTAAGACAGCCATCATTTGCTGAAGGACGAGAAGATGTAGGGAGTTTTTCATTGATTAATTTGAGGAAACCACATGCATGGACAAGAGGGAAGTCTCAAAGAAATGACAGTGTAATAGACGAAGAAGAAGGTGGAGGACCAGGTTAAGTCTATCGTTGTTT
>JANIWN010000139.1:0-16779 GCA_030555635.1 Sugiyamaella neomexicana | reverse complement strand
CACTCAAGTAAGGATGCCCCGCAGCGACCCCGCGTTCACGCAGGTTAACGGCGATTACTCCAATTATCAGGTACCACTTAATCTTACGATTGGTACGGAAAAAAACCTTGAAAAGAGTCGATTCACAAAAGCACGAACGAATTGTGGGCCATCTTGTTTTTCTCCTTCCACACTTTTCTGACATGTGTGCATAGGCATGTGTTATACCCACCCACATACCTACCTATCTTCTTCCACCTGACAGCCTGACCGTCTCAAATGACGCTCACTGACAATCTCTCTGCTGCTTCTCCACACAGGCCGAGGCCGCACGCGAACCGCATCTAAACAACCACCTCCAATTCTGGCTTTTGAGGCGGCGCCACCACGAACCACTGACTGGCCTGATCGACAGAGCAATGTTTCACCCACCCCGTCGATGCCTCTGGCGGCTGGGCTCTGCCCAGACCCGTGGCTCGCTTCGCTCGTTGCTGGGAGCGTGGAGCGAGATGGGTGGTACCGGTGTTATTGCATAGTATAGGAACATGGTCTGCTACGTGGTACACAACGAGCAAGCGCCCGCTACTGACACTACTGACAGCAGTCTTAGGAATGTGCCATATAACGGGGCTAGCAGCTTTGTGGAATAGTGGGCAGCAATCAACGGCACTCCATCTCAACTATTCAGGCTCGAGGCTCGTGCCTACTCTACAGCACCACCACATCTCGCCTTTCACCGACTCTACGCCTGGTGTGCCTCCGGCGGCTGGGCGCTGCCCAGACCCGTTGTTCTCGCTTCGCGAGAAGACTTGTGGACGGTAGCAGGTCGGCAGTCGCTCGCGAAGCGAGCGCAACGGGTCTGGGCAGCGCCCAGCCGCCGGAGGCGTGCCAGGCATGCCCGTAAGGTCGCCCGAGGAGGACACCAGCTGCCGTTTACACGATCCAATACTAATAGTTGGGTCCCCAGTATCCAGATCCAAGGACCCTGAATAGATCTCGCATTTTCCAGATCACGTGACGCACCGGTTATATCACGTGCCGTGATCCATTGCCCACGCTCCCAGCTCTCCGCGAAGCGGAGCAACGGGTCTGGGCAGAGCCCAGCCGCCGGAGGCAGACCCCAGATCCCCCGGATGTGCTTATCGCCACTCTAGTGTACCGGGCCTGTCCCGTTACTCAGTCAAGTGCCAGATCCAGGTCCGCGGGAGGGAGCGTTGGGTGGCAAGGCTGAAGACAAGTTACATAATGCATGGTGTAGATATATATATATATAATCCACGCCTTACATGATCATCAAGTGAGATTGTCAGTTCGTTTGTTGTGACAAAGCAATATTAGACGAGGTTTGATAGAAAGTAATTAGACTTGAAAAATGGCGTCTGTAAGTGAGGGAGGATTGGTGGTGGTGGTGGTGGTGGTGGTGGTAGTGGAGATGTGTTTTGGTCAGATCTAACTAGAATATAGACAGATGATAGAATGAATGTGGACAAGCAAGCTCCTGCTGATGATATTGACGAGGGCTTGTACTCAAGGCAGTTATATGTTCTGGGACGAGATGCCATGAAGAGAATGGGCCAATCCAATGTTCTGATTGTTGGATTGAAAGGACTTGGTGCGGAGATTGCCAAGAATGTGACATTGGCTGGAGTGAAGAGCATTTCATTGTATGATCCAGAAGTAGCCAAGATCCAAGACTTGTCGAGTCAGTTTTTCCTATATCAGGAAGACATTGGGTCAGGAGTTTCGCGAGCTGCACTTACAGCTCCTCGATTGAGTGAACTTAATCAATATGTACCGATTTCAGTGATTGAAGATGGTGAACTGACTGAAGAGATTGTGGCCCAGTTCCAAGTAGTGGTGTTGACCGAGAGCGATCTGGAAACTCAAGTGCGAATCAATCGATTCACACATGCTAATGGTATCAAATTCATTTCTACAGATATCCGTGGACTCTTTGGATCTGTGTTTGTGGACTTTGGCGACAAGTTCCAAGTGTTTGATCCCACTGGTGAAGAACCTCAACAGGGTATTATTTCGGCCATTGAGAGTGATGGTACAGTGGCCGCTTTAGATGAGACTCGTCATGGATTAGAAGATGGCGATTGGGTGAAATTTACAGAGGTTGAAGGATTGGAGGCATTAAATCACGAGTCGGAGCCTCGTGAAGTCAAGGTCACGGGCCCTTATACATTTAATATTGGCGATGTTTCCAAACTCGGTAAATATATCAAGGGTGGTATTTTCACCCAGGTCAAGAAACCACTCGAATTGAAGTTTCAGTCTTTGGAAGAACAACTAGCCGAACCTGAATACTTTGTTACTGATTTCGCCAAGTTCGACCGACCACCACAGTTGCATATTGGGTTTCTGGCTCTTCAAGCATTTGCTAATAAGAATGGAGGTCAATTGCCACGATCTTATAATAAACAAGATGCAAATCAGTTATTACATCTCGCCAAGAATGTCAGTGCGCAATATCCAAAGGTACTAGGTGATGAAGGAGAGATTGACGAGAAACTAATTAGTCAGCTGTCGTATCAGGCAAGAGGAGACTATGCTCCTTTGGCTGCAGTGTTTGGTGGACTGGTGGCCCAGGAAGTGCTTAAAGCATGTTCTGGTAAGTTTGTGCCCATTCATCAATTTAGTTATTTTGATTCTCTCGAGAGTCTACCTTCAGGCTACGACATTACTGAACAAGATGCTGCGCCCATTTCGTCTCGTTATGATGGTAATATCGCTATTTTTGGCAAGAAATTTGTTGACAAGCTGCGTAATTTGAGAGTGTTTTTAGTGGGTTCTGGTGCCATTGGTTGTGAAATGCTGAAAAACTGGGCTCTGTTGGGCGTTGGTTCGGGCGAAAATGGACAGATAATCGTCACTGACAATGATTCCATTGAAAAGAGTAACTTGAACAGACAATTTCTGTTTCGTCCCAGCGATGTCGGTAAACAAAAGTCTACCGCAGCAGCCAAAGCAGTCATTAAAATGAATCCCGAATTAGATGGCAAAATCGATGCCAGAAGTGACAAGGTGGGCCCGGAAACAGAAGAGATTTTTGATGACCGGTTCTGGCAATCATTGGACTTTGTAACCAATGCTCTTGACAATGTGGATGCTCGTACTTATGTTGATAGAAGGTGTGTGTTTTTCCGTAAGCCTCTACTCGAATCTGGCACTTTGGGTACAAAGGGCAATGTACAGGTAGTATATCCCGATTTGACCGAGTCATACTCATCATCTCAAGACCCTCCAGAGAAAAGCATTCCTTTATGTACTTTGAGAAGTTTCCCCAATAAGATTGACCATACAATTGCGTGGGCCAAGAGTTTGTTCCAGGGATATTTTGCCGACTCTGCTGAGAATGTGAATTTATACTTGAGTCAACCCAACTTTGTTGAAAGTCACTTGAAACAATCTGGAGACCAGAAGTCGATTCTTGAGACCATTTATTCGTTTTTAGTTTCCAACCGACCTCTTAAATTCGAAGAATGTGTTGTATGGGCCAGATTGGAGTTTGAAAAGAAATTCAACAATGAGATTCAACAATTATTATACAATTTCCCAAAGGATGCGGTTACTTCGACTGGTACACCTTTTTGGAGCGGTCCTAAGAGAGCACCCACTCCACTAACTTTTGATATTAATAATGAGGACCACTATAACTTCATTGTGGCAGCAGCTAATCTTCATGCGTTTAACTATGGCCTCAAGAGTGATGTCACGACCCGTCAAGAATATGCTCGAATCCTCGACAGTATCGACATTCCTGTTTTCACGCCTCGATCGGGTGTGGCCATTAAGACCAATGACAATGACCCGGAACCCGAGCCCCGGTCGCTAGGAGATGACCAAGACGAGATTCTTAAATTGGTTGAAAGCCTTCCTCCTCCTGCGTCGTTGGCTGGATTTAGATTGATACCTGTGGAATTTGAAAAAGATGATGATACGAATCATCATATTGATTTCATCACTGCCGGATCGAATCTAAGAGCTCTCAACTATGGAATCGAACCAGCTGATAAATCAAAAACAAAGTTCATTGCTGGACGCATTATTCCTGCTATTGCTACAACCACGTCTTTAGTGACTGGTTTGGTGTGTTTAGAGCTGACCAAAGTGGTGGATGGCGAAAACAAGAAGATTGAAGATTTCAAAAACGGGTTCATCAATCTGGCATTGCCATTTTTCGGATTCTCGGAACCCATTGCGTCACCGAAAATCCAGTACAACGGGAAAACCATCGATAAGATCTGGGGCCGCTTCGATGTTCACGACAGCGATATCACTCTGCAGCAGCTACTCGATCATTTCAAAAAACATGAGGAGCTCGAGATCACTATGCTCTCAACAGGTACCACCCTTTTATACGCAAGCTTCCATCCCGCCAGCAAGCGTAACGAGCGTCTACCAATGAGACTGGCTGATCTCGTCAGCACCGTGAGCAGGAAGCCAGTTCCCTCGCACACCCGAACAATCATCTTTGAAGTCGTCACTGACGACAGAGACGGAGAGGATGTCGAAGTGCCTTTCATCACTCTTCATTTGTAATCGGGCTGGGCTCGGCTCGGCCTCCGGCCGCTGGGCGCTGCCCAGACCCGTGGCTCGCTGCGCTCGAGATGGGGGGCGATTATATTTTATATACAAATACAAATTCATTTCTTAGTTGTATGGTTAGAAGCTGGTGAATTGTATTGGAACAGAACCGATTGTATAACCAGTTTAAGGAAACGCCCAGATTCAGAACAGAACCAATTTCACAACAAGTTGCGAATACGATCGTACTCAGTTCTATATCTATTTAATTCAACTAGATTAAATTAAATTATTATATTCAATTATATTCAACAACATATACTCTTGGTATTCCTGAAATATCGCTGCTTATATTGGCTTCAGTGTGCCCCAACCCCTCATGATCATCACGTGATCGCATATCCCTAATTTGTAAACTAAAGTCACAATCAACTTCTTTCACCGTACTCACATATACGCTAATCAACCACCCATCAAACTCCCCTACGAACCAAGCGACTGACTCTGTGCATGGTCTCGCAGGCACTAAGATACTACTACTAAATTTCACTGGTGGACTATCTTCTCGTTTTTGAACAAGCATCCAACAACCAAAATTAATTAATTAGAAAAATGCCCCCAAAGGTTAGTATAGAATGTGAAGGGATGATTGAGTGTAGACGAACGTGAGAATGGAGATGAATGAGTGTAGATGAACGATAGAATGGAGATGAATGAGTGAAGATGAACGTTAGAATGGAGCCGAATGAGTGACGATGAACGTTAGAATGGAAACGAATGAATGACGATGAACGTTAGAATGGAGACGAATGAGTGGCGATGAACATTAGAAATGGAGATGTTTCGAAAGACGTTGCTCGTTACGACACAACATACACTCAAGAACTTTTAGAAAGACTTGAATCATTTACAATGATGACTTCAAAACAATCTTACAACAACTTGATTACTCACGTTCTCCTTCCTCGTTTCACTTCTTTTCCTTTTAATGTCTGTCAATTCCATCAACTAACTCCAAAACCAGATCGACCCCAACGAAGTTAAAATCCTCTACCTCCGTGCCGTCGGTGGTGAAGTTGGTGCTTCCGCCACTCTTGCTCCCAAAATCGGTCCTCTTGGTCTCTCGCCCAAGAAGGTCGGTGAAGATATTGCCAAGGCCACCAAGAATTTCAAGGGTATCAGAGTCACTGTTCAATTGACCATTCAGAACCGTCAAGCTGCCGTGTCGGTTGTTCCCTCTGCTTCTTCTCTTCTCATCACTGCTCTCAAGGAACCCCCAAGAGACCGAAAGAAGGAGAAGAATGTTAAACACAACGGAAGCATTCCCTTTGATGAGATTATCAACATTGCTCGTGAAATGAGAACCAAATCATTTGCCAAGGAGTTGGTTGGTACTGTCAAGGAGATTTTGGGAACTGCTCAATCTGTTGGATGCAGAGTCGATGGTAAGCCTGCTCATGTTGCTATTGATGCTATTGAGAATGGTGAACTCGATGTTCCTTCTGAGTAAGCGACAAGAAAGAAGAAAAAAAAATGAAGAGAGAAACTTGTAATATTGTTTTTATGTTTTTGTTAGCTAGGCATGAAATGGGCTAAATGAAAAAAAAAAATTCAAAAAAAATCCCCCCCTTATATAGTTGTATAGCTCTGAGACCCTCGTTTGCCAACACTCTGGTGCAAGACTTACTCCCTGTCGTGTTCCTATTTTGGTGCAAACAAGATTGAAACTGCAAATTACTCACCGTGATATTCTCTTCTTCTGTGAATATGATGGTCCATTTCAGATGCAGACATTGTAGAGCATTGAATCGTACTGTGCCTCTGGGACCTGCCTCCGGCGGCTGGGCGCTGCCCAGACCCGTAGCTCTGCTTCGCAGAGTGCGACGTTCGTGTAGGCGTCTGGTCGCTACGAGTCACACACTATCCCAGACTCACAGCCACAAGGTCAACAGTATCAAAAGCACAGTGACTGGGGTACGATAACCTAATGATAACACAGACTCATGCCAATACTCGAGCGAAGCGAGCCACGGGTCTGGGCAGAGCCCAGTCGCCGGAGGCATAACCAGCAAATACTAAACACATGTTCTATCGTAACGCCTCGGCGCCATATTTATATACATAATGAGGGCTCTCTTCAGTGTAAGGAGATTTCTTGAGAGAAGCCCTCTTAGGGTCTCGTTTCAAAGGCTTTCTCATATCTATACAGTTAGTGAGCGGCAAGATTGAATAACGAGCAGCTCTGACCACGGTCGCTGCCCTCCGCGAAGCGGAGCCACGGGTCTGGGCAGAGCCCAGCCGCCGGAGGCAGCACCACCCCCTCGCACACTTACCAAACGCATCTTCACCGTCTTTCAAATCGTCGCTCGTGGAATAATAGGCCACCACGCGCCTGAAAACATCGAATCCAAACAGCTTATACATGTCGATTGCCACCTTATTAGTGGCTCTCACGTAGAGATCCATAAAGTAACAATCTTGGGACGTCTCTTCCGAGCATGTGACTAAATGATCCACCAGATCTCTGGCTATACCCAGTCTTCTATAGTCACAATCGACAGTCACTGCCGTAATATGACTATGCCATTCCGGGCCTTTTCCTTCTGATTTGCCCATCATATACCCAGTACATCTTCCAGTGGGATTAGTAGATTTGAACATCATAGTTGGCCAGTCACTAAGATATTGTAAATAGAACCCCAAGTGATAGTTTTCGGTCAAAACATCCAGGTTAACTGAGTTTAGCGACAGTAAGTCTGTAGCCTTGAGAGGTGTAATGGATGTCATTTGAAGATAATTTATCTGATGGTATAAACAGATGAAACTGGTGAAGTTGAATAGGTGGACTCTGAATGCGGTTAGGTTTGATCTGATATTTTCCACCAAAAAAAAACTACAGCACCTTCTGTTCACGCCTGGTCTCCCACGGCATTACTGATCAAGGCTCTCAGAGGCTTGAATATGATTGATCGGACGGGAAATCTTATTTTACTCTGGATATGGCCGTAGCTGAACAAGAAGTCTGCTACAATCCCTTAGCTTCCGATAATCAGTCACGTGAGCCGAAATGTTTGTAATACGGTACAACAGCCTTTTCCCCTTTTTTTCCCTTCCGATGATTGTTCATCATTTTCTATTTCATTAGCTGCTAGGCTTACTTTTATTTTGGTACCAGAATCTTTGTGTGGCGTCTGCTGTCCCGACAAGTTGAAAAGGGTCAAAGGCGCAAGACAAAAAAAGGGGGGTTACGCCTCCGGCGGCTGGGCGCTGCCCAGACCCGTTGCTCCGCTTCGCGGAGGGTGAGGTAAACTGGAAGAGACAAAACGTGAGAGTGTCTCAACATTGGACAGTAACCGAGCAGATTCGACGAGATATTCGAAAGGAAATGATCACAGCTTGACCCTGCCCAAACATGTTGAGTCCAACACGAACCCTGCAATAACAAGTTTTAAAACGCTGACAGGCCCTTATCTGGTGGCACATGCTGAATCCGTCTTCCTTTGTATTGTTTTATTGTATTATTTTGTAATTATATAAGACAGAGACGTTAATTCATTATCTATCTATCTGCTTCGCCATGTCATTTCTTCTTTCTCTGCTTGACAGCTAATGGAAGTCACGTAGCACACCAATGGTAATAAATAAAGTTCATAATTCTATACAACATAAAACATAAACATAATTTCATGACATTTACAGCTCGCCCGCCACCTAGTGAGTGCTGATGTTTTAGAAGAAGCGATAACATATCGAGTTATGCCGTTTAACGAGTCTATGAAGGCTCGCCACTGTTGCTACTAGTACCGTCAGTGAATCCGCCTCCACCTCTCCCGTTATTAGAGAATCCTCCTCTTCCTCTGAATGCTGCCCTTCCTCGGAATGCTCCCCTTATTCCCCTTCCTGCGCCACGAAATCCTCCACCACGAAACGCTCCACGTCCTCCTCTCCAGGCGTTACGAGACTCGGCTTGTCCAAACGTCTCCATATTAAGCTGACGTTCTTCTCCTCTTCTCTGGTATGCGGTTTTATTTTCATTGGATCCTTCGATGCGTTCTTTGGTTGTAGACGAGATGTTATCAAAGAAAGAACTTTTACGGTCATAAAACTCTTCTGCTGATGCCTTGGGAATCACCGATTCCTCAGTAGCCACTGCTTCTTTTGAGAACTTGGCGTTGCTTGCGTCAAAATTGAACTCTGGTAATTTGGCGCCGGCACCTTTAGGATTTCGTTGGTTTCCCTTTGCTGTATCAGGCGTCGATTTGGGTGCTTGTTGCTGGGTACCTTTTGACGGGGCAGGAGCAGGAGCAGGACGAACTGGAGCGCTTACTGGAGCTTGAGCTTGAGCTTGAGCTGGAACTTGAGCTGGAGCGGGAGCCGAAGCGCTTACTGGAGCAGCAGAAGCAACAGCCTGTGGTTGAACTGGATATGGGGTCCCAGCAGATGCATAATTAGGATTGGGATATCCAGGGGTAGCAGGGACGGCTGGCTGTTGAGCGTATGAATTTGTAGACTAAAAGTGTTGCTGTTAGTTTGTGTGTTTATTTTGATTTTTTGATTCTTATCATTGGATATGCTCGCTCATACAGCAACTCAATGGCTTTATTCTCAGAAGGAAGGCAACGGAAAATATCCGCACGGTTTTGCGCACTCAGCAGAAATGATTTACATCCGAAAAATTCTTCATCATAGAAAAAGAGATGCCAATGTAAGAGCGAGAAGTATCATATCATATCATACGTACCTGCATAATTGCTGGGTCTTGAAACGATTGCACGGGCGGAGGTGGAGGTGGCGCCGAGTCTGCAATCTTCAGATCCTTAACATCGGACCCGCGAAATACAATGAATTCATACACGCTGTCCGAAGGAGGAATCTCATTTTCTCCTCCACGTCGGCCCTCGGTACCATAGGAGCGGACATTTTTCAGTGATACAGTCGATTGTTCAGAGTTTATTTCATGTAATGTGCCGACATATCTGATAATTGAGTTAGTTCATAGGCATTTTGTTTTCATCATTTTGTTCAACGCGTATCATGACGGGCTCATAGTCCAAAAAAAACATACTTGATATCACTGTTAGAGACCAGTGAAATGGTCTTGCCAATATACTGTGACATGACAATTGATATGGGTTACCACAATGCAAACAATAGGAAGAAAGAATGAGTGAGCAAAAGAGAGAGTAGATCAAGTTGCACACGAAAGACACCGAGGGTGAAAAGCTTTCAGTATAAATGCGGTTGAGTTTCTGCGTTTATGCGGAGTGTTGCCGCTGTTGTAGCGGCTCTAATGTGGAAGTTATATGAGGTCCATATAGGGAGGGAGAGAGGAGGGAGAGAGGATGGAGAGAGGAGGGGAGATGAAGAGAAGGAGGAAGAGAGAAGGTGGAGGTAAAGAGGGAGCATGGACACTGTTCAAGTGCGTCATGAAAATGTAAAACGAGATATCAGATGATTAATAAATAAATAAATACGTAATATAAAACGTCACTAGACGGATAAAGCACCATTCGACGCTGGATTTGTCAATTGGTACCACCATGTTCTGACCGAGTCTACACCAGTTAGTCCCTATCACTCTGCGAAGCAGAGACAACGGGTCTGGGCAGCGCCCAGCCGCCGGAGGCCTCCCCCCCTCCCCCCGACTCACCTCCCCATAGACTGCCGTTCTGAGAGGCGGAGATGCGCCATGACCGCACGCCCATAAGTAGCAGGTTCCACAGAAACCCCTGGACGAGGGGGAACATGAGCTGGTCACGCACAGTGAGTACAGCGATCCAGAAGTAGGATCCATTGGCTGGAGCGATGGATCTTCGATACGAGTTTTCGAAACGCAGGTCGGGCAGCGTTGGCCGCGGGGCCTTTGCGAGCTTGGATCTGAGCAATCTCGGTGGACGACGGACGTCTGAATCTGAATTCGAGGTCGACATGAGAAAGGATGAAGATAAAACGAGCGAAGCGAGCAACGGGTCTGGGCAGAGCCCAGCTGCCAGAGGTATAGGTAAGAAGGGGTAAGAAAGCCAGCCGGGTACCAGATAGCCGCACGCGCGGGATCTGAAGAAGTGGTGAAGTTCATTTTGGAGGGATATTCTCGTCAGCATTTTAAGAGATATAGGGGAGTGAGCGTGAGCGTTTCGTGGATAGTGAAAAGTGGATAGAATGGACCAGGATCACGGACCTAAAGTGACAGTACGAAAGGTACATAAAGATGAGGTGGACTTTGTGGTATCGGATGTGGATTTAGCGTAAGTGTGGTGGTGGTGGTGGTGGTGGTGGTAGTGGAAGTGGTAGTGGAGGTGGTGATATATCTAACTCTGTATAGACTAGCCAACTCAGTTAGAAGAACAATCATAGCCGAAATCCCTACTATAGCGATAGATCTAGTGGAAATCGAGATCAATACATCGGTACTGGCTGATGAGTTCATTGCACATCGACTGGGCTTAATTCCTCTGGATTCGGCTCATGTGGATGATCTGGAATATACTCGGGATTGTACATGCGACCAGTATTGTGAACACTGTTCCGTGGAACTATCATTGGATGCACGCTGTACAAGTGATGCCACGATGGAAATCTACACACGAGACCTGGTGGTCCATGCTGCGCCAGGAGGCCGGCGAGATGATAGTATAGGTCGGCCTGTGTTTAGCGATCCTGCCAAAAAGGGCGTGCTTATCTGTAAACTTCGTAAACACCAGGAGCTACGACTAAAATGCATTGCCAAAAAGGGCATTGCTAAAGAACACGCCAAGTGGTCGCCTGTAGCAGCCATTGGCTTTGAATATGACCCTTGGAACAAACTTCGTCATACTGATTATTGGTACGAAGAAAGCATTGAAGAAGAATGGCCCAAGAGCAAAAACACTGACTGGGAAGAGCCGCCCAAAGAAAACGAACCCTTTGACTATAGTGCCAAACCTGACAAATTCTATTTCAACGTCGAGACCGTGGGTTCGCTCAAGCCCAACGAGGTCGTAGAGAGAGGCATCCGCGTACTTCAGAACAAACTGGCCGAGATCGTGCTCGCCGTAGATAAACTCGATGGCCGCCCAGGAGACGACCACCTCGTGTCTGGCCCCGGCGCTGGTGGCGCCACGGGCCGCCATCTTGGCACCGATTATGGCGGTGCCGGCGTGGCCGGTGTGGGCCCAGGTTTCACCTCCAACAGAGACTCCTGGAACGGCGACCGCACCACTACTCATGACGTCAACCAGCAATGGTTCTAAAAAATGTAATATGAATATATATATGAATATGTATGGGCTGTGCCTCCGGCGGCTGGGCTCCGCCCAGACCTGGTCGTCTCCGCCTCGCGGAGGACCTGCCTACAGTGTAGCGATTTCGTCAACTGGCTGGCTCTCGTGATATCGATCAAACAACGTAGTATAATGGACCTGACGTATGGGCTCAGCTAATGGGCTCAGCTTATGGGCTTCCCTGTATGCCTCCGGCGGCTGGGCTCCGCCCAGACCTGGTGGCTCCGCTTCGCGGAGACTCGTTGCGAGACTCTCGACTTGATTCCATAACTACGTACTTTACAACTCAACTTCCTCCGGGAAAGTACGTAAGCCCAAATCACCAGTCATTGCGATGGTTCAATAATGAACGGTCTTCAAAGTGCTTCTTCATGGGCCCATTCTTTTGGTAATCTGGTAACGAAGACCACTTGATTCGGTTAAGGCGCGAGTTCGACGATTCATGTGCTTTCTAATGGAATCGCACCAGCTCGAGCTCTGTTCCATGCTACACAATCTGAAAATGCCACTTTATCTCCCCCGAAAATGTCCAGAGCACTACCGTAGGTGAGATCCACTTTTCCATTGCTAAGATGGTCTACAAGCGCTAGATCATCGAGCGACTTGGCCCCACCAGCATATACAGTCGGAATAGTGACCCACTCTCCAAGTGCAGTCACAAGCTCCTCGTCAATTCCTCGACACAATCCTTCTACATCGGCGGCATGAATGAGAAATTCACTGCAATACTGGGATAACGTGTCAAGATTTGCTTGATTCACTTCTGTGTCTGTCAGAGTCTGCCATCGATTCATGGCCACTACCCATTGGGGTTTTCCTTCCATAATCTTTTTACGGCAACTCAGATCAATCACTAGTCGCTCTTTGCCCACTATAGATACCAGATCCTGTAATCGTGTCATTGAAAGCTTTCCTTTGGGGAAAAGAAACGATGTTACTATGACTTTGGAGGCCCTTTTGTCTTGGATCCATGACTGTGCATTGGATGAATCGATCCCTCCACCAATCTGTAACTGATCGGGCCATGTGGATAATGCCTCTTCTGCTGCCTCGTCACATCCTGGACCAAGCTTGATTACATGTGTGCCAAACACCGAATTGCGTTTGTACAGCTCTGCAAAGTATCCTGCTGGCTGAGATGCCACGAAATTTGTCTTTAGTTTGGAATCGGTGTCTGCATCTGTGCCAGCACCAGCTGAATCCGTTAGTGTACCACCAACAATCTGTTTGACCTGGCCCGAATGGATATCAATACAACCACGGAACTTTGTCATTTCAATCTGATCTGTGGTGGGCAGAAAAAAGATCAATCGAGATCTCGAGAGTGCATATGACTAAATAAATAATAAATACAGCCGTTTGTGCCAATAAGATAAGATAAGATAAGATTTTATCGGCAGAAAAAGCTATCTGACAGGAGAATCAGGGGAACTATTATTTCAATAAAGTCTCTTATACAGTTATAAGATTCCTAATAGTTTGAAAACTGTCATACATAAATTATAATTATTCAACCATTCCGGTTTGTTCAACCATTCTGGTCTGTTCAACCATTCTGGCTTGCATCCAACTAATCAGATTCCCGTTGTACTTTGTGGTAAACTGTTTTTAAATACAAGAGTATGCTTCTGGTGAGATTGGCTGCAAGATCTGTAATAATAACATCGAGTATGAACTTAGAAATAGGTCCCGTGGTTGTTCAAATGTGAATGTGCTTTAAAGCGCTTCAACCATATAGAAGCAAAAGATCTATCAATGTGTTAGGAGTGACCACAGCTCTTATCTTAATTGTATATTCTGCTTGATGATCTGAGTTAAACAAAAAGTAGTTTGCATTTCCAATACCAGAGTTATGTAATTATTCAGAAGTCGACTGATCGGAAATACCAGTCTGATGGAGAAGATACTGCTGCTTTTGTATGCAAATATCCAGTAGTCCACTGATCTGAAATACTGCCGCTTTTTGCCCGGTATCAAAGACTATACACTTCTTCAGTGTGTAGGTTAAAGTCTGGTCAGCACAAGCGCACAATTACAAGTCAAAAATGCTTTGTTAAATATAACAGATAGTATACGGACAATAAATTTAAATAAATCAAGCAACAGGTTTCTCGTTCTCACGACCAATACCAACACCCAAGTCAGAAGTGACATGAATCTCCTCGCCGAAAACAGATCCGACAGTCTCGAGAGTATGTCCCTTTGTTTCAGGATAGAAAAAGTAACAAATCACCAGCTCCACAGCAATCACACAACACCAAACAATATAGTATTTCCATCCAATGGCGTCCATTGCAACTGGATTAACAAAACCATTGTAGATAAGAGTGAGAGTGGTAGTGATACCAGCGATATTGAGACCCTTGGCACGCAGTTGATAAGGAAGAATCTCAGTGTAGTACAAAACAGCAGGACCATTAAGAGCAATACCATAACAAAAGTAATACAAGAAAATCATTGCTAAGACACCATTGGCAAGAGATTGATTTTCAAAATTGGAAGGAGTACCAACACCCGACAGAATGGTCCAAATCACATAGGTGACAAGCATACCAGAAAAGGACATGAGGAATAACTTACGACGGCCTAGAGATTCGACAAAGAAAGTCCAGAAAACAGCAAAGATAAAGTTATAGATTTGAAGACCACCGTTAAGATATAGCTGATGATGCTGATCAGTGATTCCAATAGAGTCAAGAACCAAGTTAAGATAATACGACACAAGACCGTTACCAGACAACTGCATGTTACAAGGAATAATAATGACAAGGAACAATCTGTATCTGTTTGCCTTTGTTCTGAAGAAATCAAGATAAGAAGTTTCGTTTTGGATCTTTTCAAGTTCCAAAGCAGAGGTGATTTCAGCCATTTCGAAATCAACGAGCTTGGAGTTTTCATCTCCACCAGCATGATGCTTAACAAGCACAGCACGAGCCTCTGCATAACGATGTTTATCAATAAGATAACGAGGAGACTCAGGTACGAAATAGATCATGGCAAGTTGGATCAGAGGCAAGAAACCTTGACAAATGCAAGGGATTCTCCAAGACCAAGTGGTGTTAACCATGTATGAAGTACCAAGAGTCAACCAGGCAGCGATGATAGAACCAAGGTACCATAAAGTGTTATATACAGCAGTAACGATATGTCTGTGAGCAGGATAAGAAGCTTCAGATAATAAAAGAGGAGACACTCCAGTACAGAAAGAAGATCCGAAACCAAGAATCAGACGGCCAACAAGGAAAACAGTATAGTTATTAGCCACTGCTTGAATGATAGCTCCAATAATGATAATAAAAGCACCCGCAGCAATAGGGATCTTTCGTCCCCATCTGTCAGTAATATAAGGAAGAATGGGCCAAGAAGCAACACCGCCAAACATCATACCATTTGATAAACCACCTAAATGTTGGCCAGTAGGATGATTAAATGTATCTTTCCATGAATCCATAGATTGGAGACCGTTAAGCATGGATCCATCATAACCGTTATTGGTAGATGAGATCATACATAACAACATCAAAAGATTAAGTCTTAATAAATGAGGGACAGTGAAAAACGACCACTTGCCATAATCAGGCAGAACGTCGTTCAAGGTCTCACCGTCAGGACGGATGTCCTCCACCATATGGACCTCATTCTTTTCTTCAACCGCAGTCATTAGTATGTTTGTGTTTGGATCTGGTTTGATAGTTTTCCTGAATAGACTCAGAAACAATAAATATATAAAAAAAGAGATCCTGATATCAACTCGGAAATGCCTTATATATATAGACAATTTGAAGAAGTGCAATAAATTAAGTTGGAGGTTCACGGTCCAGGCGGGGCCCAGATCATGCATTTGCAGCACAAGCGCAGGAGGAGTCCAGAAGATCTAACTGTTTTTCCCCGGATTTCTATAAAAGGAGAAGGGGGGGAAAGCGGCGACGGGTAAAATATGGTCACGCTTAGAGACTGGTCCCTCCCCCGCCTCCACACAATGACCTAGTTTTTGAGCAGATCCCCCACAATTGGCTTGTGAATGATGGTGGGCGGGCGCTCCTGCGATGGTGGTGACGTGCAGCCCAGCCGGCTGCCCCACACTATGCATAATAACAACCAAGCAAAACGTATGATAAATCGGATATATGGACAGGAAAAATGACGAGGGGCAACATCAAGGATTTAGCCACACTGTGATTTTGCCATGGTTTTCCTAAAAAAGATAGACAAGTGCCTTATCTTTACTAAAATCCACACAAACCGTGCGTCCGGTCAAAGCCGAGTGTGAGGCCAGAGCAGTCAAAAAGCGTCGTCATCGTAAAGGCCTTTTAATGTAACATTCTGTTATTGTCCATATCGTCTACCAATCCTTATTGGTTGGTTCACTAATCAAGAATCTGCACGGTTATCTACATACGGTATGCATGCTAGCCGATCTGGGCCCCGCCATTGCTAATGCGGGGAGGCAAGCATGAGCGAGGGCCATTTTAACCGACCCACTGCCAAAATGCCCCGCTCCCAGTATCGGGGAGTTGGATTGTGAGCGCCGTCGACCCCACAATATCACAGAGGATCCATTCCCCCCAAAAGAAAAAGAAACCACATGTGAATATGTCAGATCAGACAAAAAAATAGTTTAATTCTGCATACCCTGTGTATCGCGTATAGTGCTTTGTACCATTTTTGTATCATTTTTGCACCATTTTTGCACCATTTGTGCACCGGATTATCGGTCCATAGGGCGCTGACACGCTGGCACGGGCCACACGCACAAGTACATTCGTACTCCCCGTGCCGTGCTGGCTGGACAAACTCGTCCTGGTGGCGTAGTTTATCCGCTAGCTTGTGCCCTGTCAAGCAACTGTCCCAAGCAAGCAAGCCAAGCCCGGTTAAAACCTCTCACCATGCCCGGGTATACGGCAGGGGCCTGGCCATGGCCGAATTTCGGGAAGGAGTGTAATTATAAATTACACCTCCAACTGTAAATAAGAAAATAAATCCTACAGTAAATAATAAAGATGTAGTA